>JARHVA010004772.1:20000-55000 GCA_037957365.1 Torreya grandis | reverse complement strand
TCCATGCCTATATGACATGCTCCCACTAAATATAATTTTTTAAATATTTGGAATTGATACCTCAATGAAATGGCCCCACAAATATTCCCCCTATAACTTTATGGATGATATAATCTAATAGTTAGCTCACCTCAAATGGATAAGATAAACATATAACTTTGAATAAACCATGTAGTATAAAGGAGAACATTTCCAAGCAAATGTATCATTGATGTGCATAGAATGTGATCACATCAAGGCCTAAGATGTATGATAAATATCATAGAAACATTTAGATAGTAATATTACAAGATGAAAAATAAATCAAGCACACACACGAGAGAAATTAAAGGTAAATAAAAATAATAATGGTCCAAGGATACTGTAAAAAAGGAGAATGTTCAAATAATGTATAATTAAATGGACATGACGAAGTCAATTTCTATATAGAAAGTATTGACATATTAAAATTTCAACATACAATAATGAATGACATATTCAAATGTCAACAAATAAAATAAAGGCATGGGGCCTAAAAATAATGGATCATATTCAAATTCTCGACAAATAAGATAAAATCAAAGAAAAACAACTAAGGAAGTGAATACAGTTAAACATAATCAACCAACATAAAAATATCATAGTATCTTGTACATTAACTGTGATATCAAAAAATGTCAAGTTCAAATCATATGAAGTCTATTATAGAATATATAAACATGCATAAAGGCTTGTGCGTATAAGCTCAAAAATTATAATGTAAAGTGACAATAGAATTAAATAACATGGATGTATCATGATCAAAGAGGTTGATGACCCCAAAATCCTAGGGAGGTTAATAGAGGGAAATCCTAACATCTTAAAGTGCATAAATCATGTATTTATATATGTGTGTATCACAATCAAATAAGAGGGTGAATAATGTGTGTCTAAAAGTAATTGATATTCTATCCATAAAATTTGAAGTAACACATATCTATTCCAAGGATTCAATAAAATATTTAGACACAAAAAATATTTTTAGATTTTATAATTTTTTTATTTGTTTCATTATTTTTGTAATTTTGAAGAAATTACCTGATGATTAAATATAAATGAAGCTCATATTTATTTACCCACTATGAACATGGTGTAATAAGTTGTTGGAATTGTCAAGGAGGATGTATAGGTGCAATATATGTCATTGTACTGTTTATGAACCTTTGTCTATGTATAATGGGACTTTGTGGTCCTAAAAACATAGTAGGAGTAGGGATTCATCGAAGTAATTATTGAGTGTTATTTTGTTTACTTTAAACAACAATAATATTAATATGTGTAGGTGTTCTATGTATCTCAATGTGGTTTGTAGTAGATTATGATTCTGTTCAACCCACTACGTATATATGATGTAATGGTCTCTTAAGGATTGGTCTTATACTAAATAGAATTGCCTATTTCTTACCCTTTTGAGGTGGATTATCCTTAGTAGGATTGTTAATTAATATCATGGGTAAAAATTTAACTTGTTCAATAGGATGTTCAAATGAAACTTTAAAAACTATAATTACCGCATAGGGTGAAAGTATTTAATACACCCATTCACTGCATAAGGTAATGTTTGAAGAGTATGTATCAAAGGGTGTCCTAATAACATATTAAATACACTTATGGAAGGTATAACTGCAAAGGTAGCAACCAAATGTGTGGGATAAACTTCTAAAGCTAAGTCAATCTAACCAAGAATTTATTGCAAAATCTCATCAAATCTCCTAACTGATATGTTAGAAGGATGTAAATTATTATGAGTATAACCAAGTACATAAGTAATGTCATATTGCAAACCTTTTTTTTTTTGACATTACAAATCATAATACTATGTATAGGTTGGTGAACAAGGTATGCTCAAATTAATAAAAAATTAAAATCAGATTCATCCTCCTTAATATTAATGTCATCAAAATTAATAGAATCTCTCTTAACCATATGAAGTTTATGCTTCCTATGTGTACAAATTATCCTATGTAGTTTATTGTTATAATGTGATGGAAGAAGATGAGCATTACATACCATTTTCATCTCTACATCATTATTATAATGGTATTATAAAGGGTTATCAAATATCTTCTATTTTTTGTGATCACCATGTTGTGAACTTGATTTTTTTAAAAGATCATCAAATGTAATCTTGTAGTGATCAATGAAATCTTGGATCCTATGCTTTAAGGTAAAAAATATATTTTTAGAATGCCTAAGGCATTATCCAAAGTCATAATAAGAATTTGTATCATATCTTTTAGGTCAATGACAACTCATATCAACCTCTATATGATGGGGGAGAGATATAAGATGACACTCTACTATCGGTAGGAGTAATAAAGCATGAGATTTAGGCAAGCATGTAAATTTTCTCCTTAGTGCATTAGATAAAACAAGCTTATTATGATTCTTTAAAACTATATTTAACATGGTGGTTTTATAATTTTTAGTATAGGAAGGTTTTATCTTATAACATGGTTTGATTGTAAACTTGATATTGAATGTAGATATGGATTTAATGTGCTGGATATATATTTAAGTTTATTAAATGAGATAAGTTTCACTTAATGGTATTTACCAAAATGCCACAAGTAATCAAAGGTTTTAAACATTTATAAAATTATTGAATCATGCAAACGATCAAGAAAGCATTGTTTCAAATTATCTTCAAGTACTTTATCTACCACATGATTCAATGTTTTAGACAACATTATCTTTTACCTAAATACATATTCATTGATAGCTTCATTGGTTCCTTATTTTATTTTTGTAATTTGGGCATAATAAACCTTTTCAATAATGTTAATAGATAGTTTTTTCAAAAAAATATCTACAAGAGGTGTGAGTGTTTTTACAAATTAGAGAGGTAAATAAAAAAACCACCTTAACACATTATATTTTAGGCTTCTTGGAAATAATTTATACAAAATCCTATGATTGGAGGAATGATAAATCCATGTCAAATATAAATATATAAAATTCTTCTCATGATCACCCTTTCCATCTTAAAATGGTAACTTAGATGCAAACAAACTAGTTGGAAAAGGGTGCAAAGATATCTCAAGTGCAAGAAAGTTATCCATCACATATTGAGAATTAACTAAATGAAGAGGTTTTAAATCCTTTTGATCAATATTTATAACCTTATACTCTAAGGTATTTATAAATCAAAGGAGTGTTTAACTTGTAAATCCGTTGTGTTTATATTAGTAAGATGAATAGTCACAAAAGTGAATGTGAACATGGTTTGAGTAGTAATAGGTGTAGAGAGTATTACAAAGCAAGTTAGTCAAGAATTAGTCTATAAATTATGAAACATTTTTTAATAAATAACTAACCAAGCCTAACTATTCCTATGGGAATTATAAAGGATAACAAGAAATAAATGAAAGAAAGAAACACCATATTACCTTCCGAAATGGATTCACCATACCCATGTGGCTCAAAAACATATTCTCCCTTGATAAAGCATCCTTGTCTTTGTCAAAAATGGTGGTAAGATCTTCCAATGCTTCAAAAACACTCCATAAAACCTAGGCTCATGATTCAAAATCACTAAATTAGCCTATCAATGAAGCTTTCAATCAAAATCTATGATCAAATGCAAAACCTTGTGGAAATAATTTAAGATTATGACTTTACAATATTTAATATTTTGAATATATTTGAGCATAATAACCTTGCACCAAAAATAGTTTAAAAATGATATTCGTGGCCTATCTATTTATAGATTTTTTATATTAATTAGGATTAATTATGAGCATCCATCTTAAGATTGAGATGTGTGGCCATGAATAATATTAATATTTGGAATTCAATTTATAATTATCTTCATCATGACCTTGGAAGAATTGGAATTGAAGAGGCATGGAAGGAATTAACTAGGCATGGGTGACCCATAATCCTAATATTTGTGGCATTTATGGCCTAGGGATGTCTTCCCAAGAAATGATGTCACCTGATGATGCAGTTAATAGGAATCAATTTTTAAAACTAAATATTTAACAACTCTCATGGAAAATCCACTTAAGCTCTTGATTTGGATTAATTATCCTTAATCAAGGTTAATCAACATTTGTAAAATTATTTGAAAATTGGTCCTCATTTAATCAAAATGGTTAGAAAGTCATATTAATGGGTAGTAATTTGACTAGAAAGGAACTAGAAGGTGATGTTAGATGTGGTGGAGCTATATTCCCATTTAGGATGTTGCCAATACAAAATAACAAAGGTATGTGATGTGTACAAATGAAAAAGAAAAAAGAAAAAAGAGTGATCTAGAGCACTAAATGGAAAAATTACTATTTTAACTCAAAATGATCTAATCAAAATTAGTTGGCCCATAAAATGCATTGCCTTATTTTTGGATACTTTGACCTAAACTAGCACTTGTAAGTGACAAGTTTGAACCATTAAGGGCATTTTATGGATTTTGACCTAAAATATGTCTTTGAGTGCAATTTGAGTAAGATAGACAATTTCAACACAAATGGTGTTAGGAATTAGGTGTCTACATTTTTCCCTTATTTGAGAGGGTATGGAGAGACATTCAGGTGAAGCAGCATCTTTTCAAAGAAAAGAGTTGTCAATAAGAAATTGGAATAGACCCATAATGCCCCCTCAAGAGGACATACTAGGATGAAAGAGAAGGATGGACTCTCGAAAAGAGAGAGAAATTGCGAGATTAACCCATAAAATAGATCACATCCAGACAAGCTAATGCTTGCATACTTGATTACCATCAGTGATCAAAATATAATTAGAGGTATAATATGCATCATATATGGGGGGAATGGGAAATATTCAATCCATAAATGTAAGGGATACATTGTAAATGTACTTAATTTGAGAGTACAAGCTGCGCACTTATGGCATTGACCAATCCTAAGACAAGTTGAACATCAAAATATTTCCATCATGGGATTTAATATGGATATCTTGGAATTAGAGGAAAGGGGAGAACATTATACATTATTAATGAAAGCACCACTAAAATAGGGTCTCTAAAGATACTATAATAAGTACTCCAGTAGAGTAGATGTGCTCATGATAAAAAAGTTTTGCCCCAGTAGGGTAAATTTTGATCATTAATAAAGAATAAAGAATGATTTTCCCCTATAGAACTAATTTGATTCAAACATGATTTATATGTTGTGCCCCAGCATGGGTAATTGGTAATCAAAATAGCTTAAGGATATAACTAAAAAGATAGGTTAAAGTGAGTGAGCACAAATGTACATGTGATAGTGTAATGGCTTGGAAAGTGATATAAAACTAAGCATATGAGAATGAAAAAACTGATGAGAGAGATGAAAATAAGAATGGAGATAGCCAAGATGACCTCAATAGACATTGAGTGCTGCCTACATAGTTCCATGGACTCATGTTCCAACATTAACTTTAGTCCAATGTAGTTCACCCAAGTTTGGGAGAAAATGGAATGAGGAATGATGAATAACTGATTAAACTCACAATGTATACAAAGAGATGAAAGTATAAGCATAGGGTTAAGTGTTAAAATTCATGTTACTTAGAAGCCTAATTCCATATCATAAGCCTAGGTTTTACAAAGTGTTCTTGAGAATCATTCATCGGAGCTGATGTTGATGTTTAGACGTTGAGACCTAAGGACAAAGTGATTGCTATAGAAAAATAAATTAAGCATCCTAAGTATGATTAACTTAGAGTGACATACAATTCCAATTGTGCTAATCTAGTTCAAATGTGAATATCTATAACTAAGGATAATGGTAAAATAATGACCAAAACTAGAGTTAGAGTGATTTAGATTTAAATAAAAAAGCAAAAGACAAAGAAAAAGATAAACCTGAATGAACATAACTCGAAATCAAGATATGATCTATCAGGACTTAAGTAGGAACAAAAATGTCTAAAAGGCAAAAACATCTTAATGACATGAGACCAAGATATGAATAATCAAAATTCATGTGCACCATCAAGGCATTCTTGAACACAAAAGAGAAAATCAAAATCAAACAATAAAGAAAGATACCAACAACAATCAAATAAAAAAAATGGTCCAAGAATAATGCAATAATATAGGATTAAGATATAAACACTAGAGATTCCACTGAATCATCAATATGTTCTAAAACATAAAAGAGATAAGCAAAAAGCAAAACAAGAAAACACAAGACCAAGATGAGACAAGAAGTAATAAAAAGAGAAAAGGAGAAGAAAATAAAAAGAGAGGTGTGAAAGCATAGCAAAACACCAATAAAACACAACAAAACACCAAGAAAACTCAAATAAACACACACAAACAAAAACTAAGCTAGGGTGGTTTAAAGATAACTATTCATGCATGTGTGGTAGAGGTGTTACTTTCTACCACATCATAACAATGAACAATGACATGAAAATTATTCTCTAATTAGAGAGGAATAATGATAAAAGAAATGGGGGAAGAGAAGGAAAGGAGGGGGTTGGGCGAGCTGACTCTAGATGTATAAGATAAGTGGACACTACCTACATAGTTCCATGAATGTATGTTTCAATATGAAATTTAGGCCAAATGTAGTTCTCTTAAGAAATAGGATAGATGAAAAATGATGATCAAACCAACATGATTAATTTTATAGAAGAAATGGAAGATATACCAAACAAATGAGAATGGTCTGGAAAATAAGAAGCTGATGAAATGAGAAAGAATGATCTTGTAAAATCGCAAGTGCATGGAACAAGATGAAATGAACTAGTGTTTTTGTGCTTGCAAAATGGAAAAAGCATTTAAACTTAATAGTTGCCTATAAAATGTCGAGAGCATTGGATGGGAATGTACAAATGTATAGAAACATGAGACAATGTTTTTGTTCTTTTGTGGATCATGTTCTAATGTTTTTAGTGTTTTGGGATAAAATATACACAAGGTGGGACCGTCTAGTTAAGGAGATGCATGTCCTGAGAGTAGAGGTTACAATAAGATAGCTAATCAACTACAACAGCCCATGCTCTCAAATTGGCAAGAATAAGGTTCTTGATAAAATAAGAAATTAGTAAATACTTGTACTAAGAAGATGCCACTATTTACCTATTTGAAGATATATAAGATGGTCATGGATAAACTTCTTTGTAGAATTGCTACTGAAGATGTGCATAATATTTGTCAGACATAATCAAGATCATAATTGGTAAAGGGAAACAAATTGTTCAATCTTATAACATGCCTTAGACATAACAAAGAATATGATTATTGAATAGAGCAATCCAGAATGGGATGAAGAATGTGTTCAGAGTGCCAAGGTTTCAAAGCCTTTATTGGTAGGATTCATGAAAAGTGGACATGGGTTGTATAAAATGTGTTCAAGGTAAGATAAAAGGGTGGGATAAAATTATGACAACACAAGTTTCCCCCATGTTAGGGGTCTTATATACAATGGTTCAAAGTTATTCATGCATAGAATCTCTTAAGGTTTACTATGTTCATGGGCTCTAAAGTTTATTCACCATTAGGTTTAGCCAGTTGGTATGTTCTTGATCCATAGTTCACTGTGACAATATATGGTCCTAACCAATTAGGCTAAAACTTGTCTTTATTTTTGGGTTTAGAATTAATGTTCTTCTAGTTTTCTTATATAACTAAGTCACTAATAACAAATTCTCAATAGACAATGTGTTTGTTGTAGCTTCTTCATAATCTATTCTGATAGGCCTACAGGTTTTCTAGGGCATCCAAATGCTTACCATCAAGAAGTTTTAGTTCTTGTAGCCTTGAAGCTCTATAGTCTTCATCATCTTCAATGTGCTCCAGTGACATTCTTAGTGAATAAATATGCAACTTGTTCTTGTGTGTCTATATACTTCAATTATAAATCTTTATTCTAACTTATATCTTAAATAAAATGGTTCATCAAATAAAAATTCTTTGACTTGTTGTGAAACACTAAATTCTTAACTAATTTGATAGCACTTACATTATCAAAAAAATCACTATAGGTTGATTTTATTTCTCTCAAATTTCTTTTAAAACCTTTAAGAGTCATAATGTGTGTGCACATTATGATATGAATGAAATATACTCTAGTTTTTTACATGAAAGAGAAATTAAACTTTCCTTTTTTGAACTCCATGTAACCAAACCAGAACCATGTGAAAAATAATACCTAGATGTTGAAATTTAGTCATCCAAACTAACTCCCCAATCAGAATCACTAAAATCAAAAAGTTTAAACTTTTTAATAACATAATAATTAATAATAAATATAATGATACCTTTCACATACTTCAAAATTCTCTTACTACCTTCATGTGAATTTCAGATGGCTCAGACATATACCTCTATACAAGAGAAATAAAATAAGTAATATTTTGTCTTGTGTGAGTTAGAAAAATTAAACATCCAACAATATCCCTGTAAGTTATCTCATAGACTATTTTAGCACCAACTTCTCTATGTAGAATCACTCCATGAGCAGTTAGAGTGGGGACTATTTTACAATCAACCATATTGAATTTATTCAATATATTATTTGCATACATTGTTTGACAAATAAATATGTCATCTCTATTTGATGAACATCTATCCCTTAAAATTATTTAATGAGATATAAATCTTTCATTTTAAATTCACTCATCATTACAATTTCGAATTCTTCCTTCATATTGGAAGCACTACCTATATTGAACAAAACATCGATATACAAAATTTCAATAAGGATATGATTACATACTTTATTGTAGTAAAGATTAGTCTCGCATTTGCTTCTTTTTAATCCATTCTAATGAAAATATCCGTCAATCCTTACATACCATGCATTGGGTACTTAATTGAGGCCATACAAAGCCTTGTTTAACTTGTAGACATGACATACTTTACCTTGCACTTCAAAACCTTGTGGTTATTGTACCATTCAAGATGACAATTTTCATATCCATGGAGTTAATTCTCAATTAATTTTGATTTACTACAGAATTCATCCTTTTAATAGTCTCTTGTCTTGATACTAGCACAAATATATTTTCATAATATATCACATACCTCTATGTGAAGCCCTTAGAAACTAACCTTGTCTTTTATCTTTCAACACTACCATTATTAGTATACTTAGTCTTCTAGATCCATTTACTACGAATATTTTTTATTGTCATATGGAATCCATGTAAACTCCCAAGTATCATTCTTATGAATATAATATATCTCTTCTTGCATTACTTGCACCTAAACATTATTAGTACATGCATATTCAAAAAATTATGCTTTAAAATCACCTTGTTTAATTAAATCATATTTTACTATCTCACCTCTTGGATATTCTTAATGTGTTTGGCTTCTGGTATGTTGATAAATTTCATTCAAGTTTTTTGCCTTCCTGGAAAAACTAGGACTTGAAGTTGGAGTTGTGTTTGGAATACATTCACTAGATGAGGGGTTAGTTAATGGACTTGTACATGAATTTAGAAATGTGCTTGGAATACATGCATTAGATGAGGGGCTACTTAATAGACTTATATCACTTGGCATTGATGTACTTATGACCTATTCGATATTAATATCATCATAAGATTTAGACTTCTCAATATTGTCTTTATTTTTATTATAACCATAGACTCCACCTCCACTGAGAATTACATCTATTGGCCCAAATACAATATTAGTGATAGGATTATAAATCCTATAAGCTTTTCTTTGTTCATTATACCTAATAAATATAAAAGACTCACTCTTTGGATCTAATTTGGTCATTTTCTATCAGCGACATGAACATAAGCTAAACAACCAAAAACATAGAAATATTTTACATTAGGTTTCTTATCATACCTTGCTTCATATGGAATCTTATTTTTTAGTACACTAGTGAGACTTTGATTATGAATATACATTATTGTAGCAACTACATCACCCTAAAAATTGTTATTAAATACCTTTGTTTGTAGCATGCTCCTTGTGATTTCAACTACTCTATGTTTCTTCTTCTTAGCCACACCATTTTGTTGTAGGGTGTAGGCAGTTGTGAGTTTTTTCTATGACATTCAAATCACAATAACTCATAAAATCATTTGAAAAAAATTCACCTCCATAGTCCATCTTTAAGGATTTTATTCTGTAACCACTTTCATTCTCTACAAGGGATGTAACTCTTAAATTTATCAAAATCTTCACTTTTTACTTAAAAAAATAATCCCAACACTTTCTTAAATAATCATCAATAAATGTAATAAAATATGACTTATGCAAACTTCTTGTTTTGATAAGAGCACAAATATATGAGTGAACTAATTAAAGTGTATTATAAGCCCTTTATTTACGTAACTTTTTGAATCTTTTCTCTTGCATGTTTGCCTTTAACACATCCTTCAAAAAACTCTTTTATCTCTTAATATTTTGGAAAAACATAAAATAATTCTTGAGATGTTAGTAACTGAAAACTTTGAAAATTCAAGTCTCCATAACTAAGATGCCATATCTAACTTTTATCTTCATATGTCATATTTACAAATTTGTTACTATGCTATCCAAAATTCAATGGGACAATCCTATTCTTAGAGATAGGTATAATTATAACAACCTTATTTCCTTGATTCTTGTCATTGATCATGCATTGCCTATCACCAAAAACCTCCTTATATTTCTTTTCACATAGTTATCCCGTACTCAACAAATTATTTTTCAACTTTAGGGTATGATAAATATCATTAATTTTTTTCTTACCTTCTATATTACTCACCTTCATAGTTCATTTTGTTGCAACCTCCAATGATTTATCATCACCAAGTTTGATACTGGTTTTGAAATTTCTATCCACTGTATTAAACACCTTATTCGCTTACATGTGATTAGAATAACCATAATATAGATACCAAACCTCATTAGGACTATTTCCAAAATCTAGATCACCATCCTCATTAGCACTTATATTTTCATTCACTAATTTTACTCTACATTCACAATAAATGTGACCATACATGTGACAGTCATAGCATTGATTTTTTTGCATCAAATCTATCTCTACCTCTACCTATTTCAACTAAACGGCCTCTTCTTCCTCTATATCTTCCTTAATAATTGTATCCTCTTGAATAACTATAATTTATATCTTTATATTTTCCTTGATTGCCTTTGATATTATCTTTGCCTTCTACATGGTTATTCTTATTGCTAGTGTCGATACCTTCATTCTTTGTGATATTTAATTTTGACATAAAATCTTTATCATAATTTTGATTAATGTGTCTTTTTAGTATTTATTCATGTGACACAAGAGATCTAACTATGTGATCAAAATCAAGAATATTCAATTTTTTTCTTTCTTAAATATTGATGTCAACATTATTCTACCATGGTGTTAGAGACCTTAACACCTTTTTTACAATAACCTCTTTATTCAACATTTCTCCAAGTGTAGCCATATTATTGACTAAATCCTTTACTCTTACATAGAAATCACCCATAGTTTTAGCTTCTTGCATCTTCAAATTCTCAAATTATCTCTTCAATGTTTAAAATATAACCACTTCGACTTGCTTACTACCTTGGTGAGCTTCTTGTAGATTCCTCCAAGCATCCTTAGTTGTCTATGCACCTAAAATTCTTTAAAATAAGCTCCTATGTATAGTAGTTTGAATATGAAATAAAGCTTGTGATTTATTCTTATTAGCTTCCTTTTTGGTTTGCCTATCATTAATTGAAATAGTGGCACAATTAGCTAGTTCATCATATCCAGTTTCCACAATCTCCCATAATTATTTTCCTCTCAAAGGAGTCACCAACCTAATACTCAAATAATCATAATTATTACCTAAATTTTGGAATACGAAGATTATTAGTGTTTGACATGATCAATTGTTAGAAAGATCTAAAATATAAAACAACCACCTAAACCTTGTTTTGATACCAATTGAATACTTTTAAATATATAAAAATAAACCATTGCCTAGAAAGAAACCAAAAAGTAAGAGACTCATAGCCAAATATATGCAATATATATAACCAAAAGAAATAAATAATAGCCAAAAAGAAAACTACTTCTTAAAATTATTCAAAACATTCTCAATACTAATAATATAGATCAATTAAAATGTACTTATTGAATTTCATAAGAACATAGGTTTGTAATAAATAAATTAAAAAACATTCAAAATTTCTCTAAGTAATAAAAATAAAACATCTTACATTAAAGCAAACTAAAATTATTTCTAACCTTTTTAAGGTTTTATTGTTTTAAAAATAAATTAACTGAATATTAAATAAATCGTATAACCTTTTTCATGATGCTATATGTTGTAGAAGTAGGACTTAATAACACTTAACGTACAATAATATAATTAAATTTGATGCTTGCTAAAATTGATGATGGTTTTTACAATGAAATAGGAAATGTTAGTCATAAAAAAGTAATGTTTCTAACAAAAATAAAATATAATTGTTCTACATAGAAAAATTGTAGAAACAAACTTGTAAACAAATCAAACATAATAAATGACTAAATTCAATATTTATGCTACTTTATGAAAATATTAGTTAATAAGGGATCATCACTTGAGAAACTAGTGCACTAGTTCTAAAATTTAACTTTCCTTAAAATTAGGGTCTTGTAAGCCTAGGAGCTTCTGTCTTGTAATTTTTACACAATGAATGCAATCATTTTGAAATGAAAAACCCTGATCGTTCAACTAGAGGAAAACCATTCGTACACTCATTTGTGACAAATGAATATATTTAATACTCAAACAACTTGCTACAATATTCCATATGTTAATTAATAATAAACAACTTCAAACAACTTATTATGTTCCAAATATTAACTAATAATAAATAACTCCTAACAACATGTTATGTTCCATATGTTAACTAATAATAAATAACTTCAAGCAACTTGCTACAATCTTCCATATGTTGACTAATAACAAATAACTTAAGGAACCTAGCATAAAATTTCTCAAATTTGACTTAACGTAACATTTGGGGTTAACAAATCCTAAAGCCTTCAAATAACTTGTAAGAAGACTCCAACTTTTGACAGTTTGTAGAAATAAAAAATCAGAAACCTCAACCATGCCATTTATTAAAATTAACTTAACATAGCATTTATGGAGGGAAAGATTATGGATATATTTTTCTAACTTTTATACACAATATGTTTTTTTTTTTTAAAAAAACATTTTAATTTAAAGCGTTCATATCAGACACATATAAGTGTAACATAGATATGATATTCTGAAATTCTATGTGTTTTGATCTTATTCATTATTTCACCTTCATTTATTTATTTAATTTTTTAAAAAAAGAAAGAATTTAATTTGATTATAGAAAAACAAGTGAATGGAGTACGTCTTCATAGATCTTGCTTTAAACCTATAGATGTAGAAATAAGAACAAATTATAAAATGACAATATAATTTCTCAATTTAAAATCAACATAAAATTTGCGAGAAACTTGAAAGTAAGGTAAGGGAGTTTTGACACATCCAATTTTTTTCCATCATAATACCATTTATTTTGGAAGAAAAGATAAACACATTCATTGACAGAAAAGGAGTAATAAAAAATAAATAAAAATAAAAAGATATGCAGACTTTAGATTACTACGGCAATCAAGAAGGGATTTCTTCAATCTAATTTTCTCCTTACTTAAAAAATATGTGAACAGTGTACATAAATAGAGTTTGAGAAATAGATAAAACTAAAGGTAAACTAATGCATGCTAACTGAGCTAAGCTAAGATGGAAAGATAAACTAATTGTTTCACTGCTGGTGTGCATGTAGATTGAGGCGATGAAACAACATACATACTGTATGCATGATGTGCATGAGGGAGGTGGAGCAAGAAGTGGAAATTAATAGCAGTTTCTAACACTCCCCCTTAATTTCTACCACTGACTACTTCAACGTTTTCAATGCCTAAATTTTGTCTTAGATAATCAAAACTCTCTTTTGCTAATGCCTTTGTGAATATATCTGCCAATTGGTCTTCAGATCTACAGAACTCCAGATAGATTTCTCCATTGTTCACTAACTCTCTGATAAAATGAAATCTTGTATCAATGTGCTTGCTCCTCTTGTGAAAAACATGATTTTTTGATAATGCAATTGCTGATTTGTTGTCACAAAAGATTGGTGTTAACTCCTTCTGTGCTTTTAATAAATCTATCGATACTCTCCTCATCTAAGTTACTTGACATGCTGCTGATGTGGCTACTACATACTCTGCTTCAGCTAATGAAAATGTCACTATAGGTTGCTTTTTGGATGCCCATGTGACCTTACCTATACCAAAAATAAAGGCATGTCTAGAAGTACTCTTCCTATCATCAATGCTACCTGTAAAATCACTATTAGTATAACCAATCAAATCAAAATCATTAGTTGTGGAATATAATATTCCATATTTTGTTGTTCCTGCCACATATCTCAATATCCTTTTTCCAACTTGCCAATGTAAGTCTTTTGGTGACTCCATGAATCTAGAGATTAAACTAACCCCATACATGATATCTGGTCTTGTAGATGTAAGATACATCAAACTACCAACTAGTCTTTTGAATGTTGTACAATCAACATTAGACCCTTTGTCTTCTTTGCTAATTTTGGTCCCTATAGCAACTGGTGTAGGTGCTGATTTACAATTCAACATCTTAAACCTCCTTAACACATCATTTGCATATTTAGTTTGACAAATAAATATTCCCTTCTCTGATTGTACAACTTCTATGCCCAAAAAGTACTTCATTAATCCCAAATCTATCATTTCAAATTCTTTCTTCATTGTTGATTTAAATGTGTCTCTAGACAAATTTTCAGTGAAATTCAAATCATCAACATACAAACATACAATCAAAATCTGACCTTCCTTGTTTATTTTTGTGTACAATGTAGGCTCACTATTACTTTTGTTGAATCCATTGTTTGTCATATATGAATCACTCCTAATATACCATGCTCTTGGTGCTTGCTTGAGACCATAGAGAGTCTTCTTCAATCTGTAGACTTTTTCTTCATGTCCATGCACTTTATAACCTAGTGGTTGTTTCCCATACATTTCTTCATCTAGGAAACCATTCAAGAAAGTTGATTTGACATCCATTTGATATACATACCAATTATTTTGTGCAGCTATTGATAAAAGCATTCTAATAGTATCAAGTCTAGCAATTGGAGCAAATGTTTCATTATAATCAATTCCATATTCTTGTGCAAAACCTTTTGCTACTAACCTTGCCTTGTGCTTTTCAACATTTCCTTTTGCATCAAATTTGGTGTTATAAACCCATTTGACTCCTATGCAATGGTTACCTTTAGGTAAATTATTTAGATCCCATGTTTGGTTTCTTTCAATGGCATTCATCTCTTCATCCATTACTTTTATCCAATGTTCCTCATTAACTACTTCTTCATAATACATAGGATCATGAGAGAAAAGAGCAAAATTTGGACATAAATCTAACTTCTCTTCTTCTTGATTATAAATCTAATTCAAGTTTCTCATTTTATTACCTTTAAATCTTGATCTTAAAGTGGCAAGAGTTGGATCTAATTCATCACTTACTTGCGAATTTGGAGTAGGATGACATGCATGACTAGATGATTCACCTTGTGCTAAGCTCCTAGGTGTTCTTATTAGAGTGCTTGTTCTTGCTTGTAGAGAGGAATGACCACCTTACAAATTTTGTTCTTCAGATTCTTCTTCATTTTGGGGAATTGCTGCTCCAATTGTGATGGTTTTATCAATGCTACCATCCCATGCTTCTTCTTCATTAAATTCCACATCTTTGCTAATAATTACTTTCTTTGAAATGGGGCTATACAACTTATAAGCCTTTGATTCTTCACTATAGACAATAAAAATGCATTTCTCTCCTCTATCATCAAGTTTTCTTCTTAATTTAGATGGTATACGAGAATATGCAATACAACTAAATTTTTTGAAATGATGTACACTATGCTTATTACTACTCCAAGCTTCTTGTGGAATTCGATCTCTGACACACTTTGTTGGGATTTTATTAAGAATATATATTGTACATGCTACTGTTTCTACCCAATATTCATTTGACAAATGTTTGGCCTTCAACATGTTTCTAGCCATCTCCATGATTGTTCTATTCTTCCTTTGTGCTACACCATTCTGCTACGGTGTGTACCTTTTAGTCAGTTGTCTTTTAATGCCATGATATCTGCAAAAATATTGAAATTCATTAGACATATATTCACCTCCTCTATTTGATCTAAGTACCTTGACGTAAAGGCCATTTTGATTTTCAACCATAGCATTGAATTCTTGAAATTTTCTAAAGGCTTCAAACTTATTTTTGAGAAAATATATCCAAGTCTTTCTGCTAAAATCATCAATGAAGATTAGAAAATAAGAACTACCTCCAAATGATGGAGTTTGAATTGGTCCACATAAATCACTATGGACTAGCTCCAATATTACCTTTGCTCTATATGAGGCTCCTAGTGGAAAGCTCTCTCTATGCTATTTTGCTAGAATGTAACTTTCACATGAACTGCCTGGCTATTCTATTGGTGGTATTTCCTTCACCATATTTTTCTTTTGTAACAAATTCAAACCTCCAAAATGTAAATGACCATACCTTAAGTGCCATAGCCATGATTGGTCTAGATGCATGGTTTTGCTTCCTCTTCTCCTTGGATGCACTGAATTCGAAGAGAGAACATCCGATTCTTGGTCATCTCCATTTTTCCTATCTACCTATCATTTGGAAATTTGTCTAGTATTGTGCAAACATTATTCATAAAGGATACTCTATAACTTTTTTGTACTAATTGTCCAACACTCATAAGATTGTGCTTTAGCCCAGATACAAAATAAACATCAGGTATAAACCTTCTTTCACTATTTTTTTCCAAAACATTTATTACTCCTTTACCCATTACATCCACTTTGTTATCATTTCCTAATTTAACTTCATATTTTATGGAATCATCAAGACTTGTAAAGAATTCTCTATTCGCTGTCATATGGTTACTGCATCCACTATCTAAGAACCAAATATCTCTAGCATTTTCTCGAGCAACATGACAAGTGAGAAATAAGCTTCTATAATTAGAACTAGATTCATTTGTGTAATTAGCATTCTGCTTGTCCACATCTCCTTGTTTCTTTCTGCATTCCCTTGCATAATGTCCATTTTTTTTTGTAGTAATAACATTGAATGTTAGATTTATCAGACTTCTATAAATTTTGCTAGAAGTGATTGTTGCCACGTCTTCTATTGTTGTAGTTTTGATTATTATTTTCACCTTGATCTGAATTGTTCCTTCCATTTTTGCCTCTGCCTCTTCCTCTGAAGTTTGACCTTCCTCTTTCTCTTCCTCTGCAAAATGATACCTGAGACTTAAAAGCATTCTCAAAAGAAGTATTATTATTCTTATTCATTCTGGATTCATGTGTTAACAAAGATCCCATTAATTCATTTACTGATAACTATTCTAAATCCTTGGTTTCCTTAATAGCTACAACTATTGCATCAAATTTGCTGGGTAAACTACTGAGTATTTTTTCTATGATTTTTTGATCTGTTATTGTTTCTCCATTATATCTAATTTGATTCACAATATTCAATACTTGACCCATAAACTAGTCTATAGAATCTGAATCATTCATTTGCAAATTTTTAAAATTTCTCCTAAGAGATTGCAATTTAGCTATTTTCACCTTTGTATTACCTTTATAGGTCGTCTCTAAGATTTTCCATGCCGACTTGGATCTCATTGCTACTGCGACTCTAGAAAAAATAGATTTATCCATTCCCTGTTGGATGAGGAATAGATCTTTTGCATCCTTTTTCTTGTTGTGTTTAAGCTATTCCTTTTCTGCTTGAGTTAATGCTTGATGGGCGGCCTCATCATGTGGTTCTACAAAGCCATTTTCTACGAAATCTCAAATATCTTTTGAGCAAAACAATGTTCTCATTTTAATTGCCCCAAAATCATAATTCTTACCATTGAAAATGGGAATCTAGAGCTGAGAAATACTATTTTTGTTGCCATGTCTCACGCTGAAAAACCAGACCAAAATATCGCTCAAATCATTCAGATGGCAGAACTCCTTTGTTATTGACAATGCTATGGCTACGATTGCACGTCTTTGCAATGCTTTGACATACAACGATTTTTTTTTAATAATTGGCAGCGGCTACAATCTTCTGCAACGCTCAAATCTGCATTTATTTTTATGCATACATATTTCTTTATTTAGCAATGGCTAACACAACTGGTTATTGACTGCGCTTGGCTCTCCCAGGCTTCGTACGCATTTTGTTTTTTTGCATCTCTTCACTGTGAGTCGGTCTTCATCTTGCTACAAAATCTTTGTGCTTTGCATACACTCCAGGCTGCATGGCAGCGCTTCACAGTAGGCTGTGTTTTGATCTTCTACGATCTGGCTCTCCCCCTAGCTGCAGCAACTCTTTCTCTGATAGGCACGATCTTTTCTGCAGATGGCTCTTGTCCAGCTGGTCCTCTACTGCACTTTTCTTGTCTGCTTGGGTCTCCTTCAGCTCTGCTGACTGCCGCTGATATCTCAGCCGATCTGGCTGGTTGCAGCGCCTCTCTCCCTTCTGCCAGGAGCTCTTTCCAAAAAAACCTGCGCTCTGATACCAATGTGATAGAAAAGGAGTAATAAAATAACCAAATAAATAAATAAAAATAAAAACATATGCAGACTTTAGATTGCTATGGCAATCAAGAAGGGATTTCTTCAATCTGATTTTCTCCTTACTTAAAAAATTTGCGAACAGTGTACATAAATAGAGTTTGAGAAACAGATAAAACTGAAGGTAAACTAATGCATGCTAACTGAGCTAAGCTAAGATGGAAAGATAAACTAATCGTTTGACTGCTGGTGTGCATGTAGATTGAGGCGCTGAAACAACATGCATACTGCGTGCATGATGTGCATGAGGGAGGTAGAGCAAGAAGTGGAAATTAACAGCAGTTTCTAACATTCATTGACAACTGTAGTTAGATATTATAAGTAGAGTTATAAGAAAAGTGATGTTATGAAATAATGGCAACCTTGGATAAGAATTTTTTTTAGCATGGATTCTAATCTAGACAACAGTATTGGTGCCCATATGATTTGTAAATTCCAATAAAAAACATAAAATGGATACAAATCTAATGATTTTTATGTAAATCAACCATTCTCGAGTTCAAATAACAAACCTAAAATTTTATGATATTGAAAAATCAGGTAATCCAAAAAGTTAATCCACATTACAAGATTACGGATAAAAAAAGAAATATCTTCAATTCAACGCGAGGCATAGCCATTCAGTTTAATGGTCTCCAAAAACATGAGATGGTTTTATTTTGTCCGCCTCTCCCACTGTTTCATCACTGTGTAGGGCTTCCTCACATATCAAAATCCACTCCATTTTAGTTCTTATAAAGCCCCAAAATTATCTAAAAGGAGAAAACATGGCAATTTTTAAAATTACACACAAATATGTTGGTTTTATCGTTATCGTATATTCTTCAGTACTGATCACATTTTCAGTTAACTTGCCGGCCATATTAAGGGAAATTATAGACAGATGCTTACAATTAAACTAGCTACAAGGTCATATTGAATAGGAAATATTAAAACAAGATAATGAAACCCCTGAGATACATATTATTATTATTTTTTTTAAGGTAGACCTACTAAACTAAAAAAACATTCTTAAAATATAAGAGACCCGCTACAAAATCAGGGTAATCAACAATGCTGAGAATTTTTTTTAAACATTAAATGTAAACTGTAAAACTATATAAATAATTTTTATATAAATAATGTTAAAGGGTCTCAACTCATCACATTAACATATCTATTATAATCATCTCATTAAACTAAAAAAATCCTTTCAAAAATATACATTTAATTTTAATGTCCCCAACTTAAACCAAAATACACAAAATTTAAGTTTGCTTCACACCCCCAAAACTACAAAAGAAAAGAAGAAAACGTAACACTTAGGCTCGGAAGGAATTAAAATATCCCTATCACACCAAAATAAATTAACGAAAAGACGCAGTCCAATAATCCGGCTTAAAAGTACACCCCATTTATTTTGTTTTCATAACTTCCGAAAATGGTAGAACAAAAAACAAAAATGAAGAGATTGAACATATCCAAAACTTTGTAGGGAATGAAATATAGATCGTTTATTTAAACTTTCCTACCATACAAAAACCTCAGAGATATCTCTGGCCATAACCTAGTACATGAAATTTTAAAACTAATATTTTAAAGTTTAAACTAAAATTAAACGTAACATAAACAGAAACAGTCACTTATAAGTACACATATAAAATACAAAACATTAAATCAATATAATAAATAAAAAATAGAACCCACCAAACAAACTTTCCAAATTTTGCATTAAACGTGAAGATCCATAGAAACGATGTACACATACAACACATAATCTTTAATCAAGACAATAAAGATAGGGAAAAAAAATGCCATGAATTTTCACAATCATGTCAGAATAAAGAGAGCATACAAAATAAGAACTCAAACAAATAAACAAGAAAGAATCCAATTGCTACCGCAATTTCTTGAAAGAAAGAGATTCTATTGATCTTCAATTTTCCTTGCTTACAATGATGCGCCCAAGCGTCTATAAATAGATTTGAATCTATACAATAATTAGAAAATAAACTCAAGACAAACTCAAGACTAAAATTAGTCTTTACATGCAAACTAACTCTCTAGCAAATACTCAAACAGTTTAACTAACTGTTTGCTAACTCACTGTTCACTCAACTATCAGTTTACTAACTGATTGTTCACAACTGCAGCTTAAGTGCTTGCATGACAAAAGAAGGGAGGTGGGAGAAATTATCTCCAACTAATATTGAATTTCTAACACTCCCCCTTAATTTCTACCACTTACAATTTTAGCATTTACTATGCCTAAATTTTGTCTTAAATAATCAAAGGTCTCTTTTGGTAATGCCTTTGTAAATATATCTGCTAATTGATCTTCAAATTTGCAAAAGTCCAGATGAATTTCTCCATTGTTCACTAACTCTCTGATAAAGTGAAATCTTGTATCAATGTGCTTGCTCCTCTTGTGAAACACATGATTTTTTGATAAAGCGATTGTTGATTTGTTATCATAGAAGATTGGTGTTAACTCCTTCTGTGCTTGTAATAAATCTTTCAATATTCTTCTCATCCATGTTGCTTGCATTGCTGCTGATGTGGCTGCAACATACTCTATTTCAGCTGATGAAAGTGTCACTATAAGCTGCTTTTTGGATGCCCATGTGACCAACCCTGTGACTAAAAGAAAGGCATGTCTAGAAGTACTCTTCCTATCATCAATGCTACCTGCAAAATCACTATCAGTAAAACCAATCAAACTAAAATCATTAGTTGTGGAATATAAAATTCCATAATCTGTAGTTCTTGCCACATATCTCAATATCCTTTTTCCAACTTGCCAATGTGAGTCTTTTGGTGACTCCATGAATCTTGAGATTAAACTAACTCCATAACTGATTTCTGGTCTAGTAGCTATAAGATACATAAAACTTTCAACTAGCCTTTTGAATGTTGTGGAATCAACATTAGACCCTTGGTCTTCTTTGCTAAGTTTAGTCCCTATAGCAACTGGTGTAGGTGCTGGTTTACAATTCAGCATCCTAAATCTCTTTAACACATCCTTTGCATATTTTGTTTGACAAATAAAAATTCTTTTTTCTGATTGTTCAACCTCTATTCCTAAAAAATACTTCATTAATCCCAAATCTGTCATTTCAAATTCTTTCTTCATTGTTGATTTAAAAGTGTCTACATACAAATTTCCAGTAAAAATCAAATCATCAACATATAAACACACAATCAAAATCTGACCTTCTTTGCTGATTTTTATGTACAAAGTAGGCTCACTATCACTTCTGCTGAATCCAGTGTTTAACATATCAGAATAAATCCTAATATACCATGCTCTTGGTGCTTACTTAAGACCATAAAGAGCCTTCTTCAATCTATAAACTTTTTCTTCATGTCCTTCCACTTCATAACCTGTGGGTTGTTTCACATATACTTCTTCATCTGGAAAACCATTCAAGAAAGTGGATTTTACATCCATTTGATATACATACCAATTATTTTGAGTAGCTATGGATAATACCATTCTTACAGTATCCAATCTAGCAACTGGTGTAAATGTTTCATTATAGTCAACTCCTTGTTTTTGTGCAAAGCCTTTTGCTACTAACCTTCCTTTGTGCTTTTCAATATTTCTATCTGCATCAAATTTAGTCTTATAAACCCATTTGACTCCAATACAATCCTTACCTTTAGGTAAAATAATTAGATCCCATGTTTGATTTCTTTCAATAGCATTCAACTCTTTATCCATTGCTTTTAGCCAATGTTCCTCATTAACTGCTTCTTCATAAGACATAGGGTCATGAGTGAAAAGAGCAAAATTTGAAACCAAATCTAATTTCTCTTCTTCTTGATTATAAATCTCATTCAAACTTCTCATATTCTTACCTTTCAATCTTGCTCTTAAAGTAGCAAGATTTGGATCTGATTCATCACTTACTTGTGAATTTAGAGTAGGGTGACCTGCATGACTAGATGATTCACCTTGTTCAAACCTTCTAGGTGTTCTTCTTGGAGGGCTTGTGCCTGCTTGTGGAGAGGATTGTCCACCTTGCAAATTTTGTTCTTCAAAAACTTCTTCATTCTGTGGAATTGGTGCTCTAACTATGATGATGCTACCATCCCATGCTTTTGCTTCCTTAAATTCAACATCTCTGCTTATAATCACTTGCTTTGAAATTGGGTTATACAGCTTATAAGCTTTTAACTCTTCACTATAGCCAATAAAAATGCATTTCTCACCTCTATCATCAAGCTTCTTTCTCAATTTAGATGGTATAAGAGAATATGCAACACAACTAAAATTTTTAAAATGATATACACTATATTTCTTACCACTCCATGCTTCTTGTGGAATTCAATCTTTGACACTCTTTGTTGGGCTTTTGTTCAGAATATACACTGCACATGCTACTGCTTCTGCCCAATATTCATTTGACAAGTGTTTAGTTTTCAACATGCTTCTTTCCATCTCCATGATTGTTCTGTTCTTTCTTTCTATTACACCATTCTATTGTGGTGTGTACCTTGTAGTCAATTGTCTTTTGATTCCATGATATCTGCAAAAATCTTGAAATTCATTAGACATATATTCACCTCCTCTATCTGATCTGAGTACCTTGATATAACATTCACTCTACTTTTCAACCATTGCCTTGAATTCTTTAAATTTTCCAAAGGCTTCAGACTTATTTTTGAGAAAGTAGATCCAAGTCTTTTTGCTAAAGTCATCAATGAAGGTTAGAAAATAAGTACTACCTTCAAATGATGGAGTTTGCATTGGTCCACATAAATCACTATGGACTAATTCCAATATTACTTTAACTCTATATGAACCTCCTACTAGAAAGCTCTCTCTATGTTGTTTTGCCAGAATACAACTGTCACATGGACTTCTTGGCTGTTCTATTAGTGGTAAACCCTTCACCATATTTTTTTTTTGTAACAAATTTAAACCTCCAAAATGTAAATTTTCGTACCTTAAGTGCCATAACCATGATTGGTCTAGCTGTATGGATTTGAAGTGTGCTTCCTCTTCTCCTTGGATGCACTGAATATGAAGAGGGAACATGCGATTCTTGGTCATCTCCACTTTTCCTATCAACCTGTCACTTGGAACCTTGCCCAATATTGTGCAGACATTATTTATAAAGGATACTCTGTAACCTTTCTGTACTAATTGACCAACACTCAAAATATTATGTTTTAGTCTAAGTACAAAATAAACATCAGGTATAAACCTTCTTTCACCATTCTTTGCCAAAACATTTATGACACCTTTACCCATGACATCTACTGTGATATCATTTCCTAATTTTAATTTTGATTTTACAAAATCATTAAGACTAGCAAAAAATTCTTTATTTCTTGTCATATGATTACTGCATCCACTGTCTAAAAACCAAATATCTTTAGCTTTTTTTAGTAACATTACAAGTAAGAAACATGCTTCCAAGATTAGAACTAGATTCACCTAGATTAGAACTAGATTCACCTGTGTAATTAGTGTTCTATTTGTACACATATCCTTGTTTACTTCTGTAGTCACTTGCATAATGACCATATTTCTTGCAGTGATAACATTGAACATTAGATTTATCAAACCTCTGTGAACCTTGCTAGAAGCGGTTGTTGCCACATCCTCTATTACTATAGTTTCCTCTACTACTGTAGTTTTGATTATTGTTCTCACCTTCATCTGAATTGTTTCTTCCATATGTGCCTCTGCCTCTTCCTCTGAAGTTTGACCTGGCTCTTCCTCTTCCTCTGCCAACTGATACCTATGACTTGAAGGCATTCTCAAGAGAATTATTATTCATATTCATTCTATATTCATGTGTTAACAAAGAACCCATTAATTCATCTACATATAATTGTTTCAAATCCTTGGTTTCTTCAATAGCTACAACTATTGCATCAAATTTATTGGGTAAACATCCGAGTATTTTTTCTATGATCTTCTGAACCGTCAAAGTTTCTCCATTAGATCTAATTTGATTCACTATATTCAAAACTTGACCCATAAATTGGTCTATTGAATCTGAATCATTCATTTGCAAATTTTCAAAGCTTCTTCTAAGGGATTACAATTTAGTAATTTTTACCTTTGTATTACCTTTATAGGTAGTTTCCAAGATTTTCCATGCCTCTCTGGATCTTCTTGCTACTGTAACTCTGGAAAATATAGATTCATCTAATGCCTGTTGGATGAGAAATAATGCTTTTGCATCTTTCTTCTTATTCTCTTTAAGCTGGTCCTTTTGTGCTTGATTTAATGCCAGATGGGCTGCCTCATCCTGCAGTTCTATAAAACCACTTTCTACCAAATTCCATACATCTTATGAGCAAATAAAGTTTTCATCTTAATTTCTCAAAAATTATAGTTCTTACCATTGAAAATGAGAATTTGAGGCTGTGAAATACTTTTATACGCTGCCATTTCTCACGTTGAAAATGACTTTCTGGTCATTATTTTTGACACATAGTCACCGACGACGGTTAAACTGCCGTGGTTGATCAGTTGATATTGCCGACATCGGTTATATTGCCGATGTCAGTCTAGTCAACTGACGTCAGTTACTTGACTACCGATATCAGTCTTTGTGCTATCTGCTGGCAATTCCTATGCCCAACTGCTTTGCTCTCCTTTCTTCTTGTTGCTTCACTCCTGGCTGCTTTCCTAACCAGGCTCTTCTGCCACAACCTGTGCTCTGATACCAATTTTTTTATAATAAAGAGAGCATTCAAAATAAGAACTCAAACAAATATACAAGAAAGAATCCAATTACTATAGCAATTTTTTGAAAGAAAGAGATTCTATTGATCTATAATTTTTCTTGCTTACAATGATGCACCCAAGCGTCTTTAAATAGATTTGAATCCATAAAATAATTAGAAAATAAACTCAAGACAAGCTCAAGACTAAAATTAGTCTTTACATGCAAACTAACTCTCTAACAAATACTCAAATAGTTTAACTAACTGTTTGCTAACTAACTGTTCATTCAATTATCAGTTTACTAACTGATTATTCACAACTGTAGCTTAAGTATTTGCATGACAAAAGAAGGGAGGTGGGAGCAATTATATCCAATTAATATTGAATTTCTAAAAAATCAAACCTTGAAACTTCACAACCAAACTCCCAAGTCTATATTGATCTATTGTATTGATTAAAAAGCTTGATAACTTATCAATATGACTACAATCATTGCAAAAATTACTGTTGGCATCCCTAAATTCAACATCACTCTCATAACTTTCTTCTCTTTCAATATTGTCCCAACAATAATGAAATATATATATAAACATAGATCAAAGGAAACATATGTTTTCACTTTACGAATCAGAAATTTTGCATTGAAATTCCTTCGGTAATTTGTGATTAAATTTTCATTTTGATATAAAATAAAAACATATAAAAATAGAAAATAAAACACACAGATTGCTACAGCAATCATGGAACAAGATTTTTATTAATCTTCTTGAATCTTCCAGATCCTCTTGATCTTGCTTATCTTGCTCAATTACAATACTGCACCCATGAGTCCTTTAAATAGATATGAAAGCAAATAATAATTAGAAAAATAAATTGAAGACTAATTTTAATCTTTATATACAAACTAAAATTGAACTGCTTCTGTAACAGTTTAACTAACTATTTGTTAACTGTTGTGCATATATAAGAAAGAAGTGAAACTGGTAGTTTTGGAGAAATTAACTCCAATTGACTTTTCAGTTGACTTTAGTTTCTAACACTCCCCCTTAATTTCTACCACAAACTACTTCAGCATTTACAATGCCTAAATTTTTTACCATTCTTGCCACAACTGCTTTGTTAGTGGCTACCATTGATGTCATACATCACTTCACTCATTCTGTCTACTAGCTTTAGCTAGGATGCTTTTCTTTTGTAGAATACACTGCCTCTCATGCAGAGTACACCGCCTTGCAAAATACATCACCTTATATGTGGAATACACCACCTTAATATAGCCTAGATTCAGGCTACGAATAAATACAATTGCTCAATGAGTGTTCACTCAATGTGTAAGACTGAGGAGTAGCCTGTCAAAAGGCTATCAATGGACATGCTTATGTCCAACAATGCAAGCTCCCTACTTACTTACCTTTCTTTCACCTGATGCTTAACTACTCAGGTTTTCTCCAACGAATCTGTTGGGTTCTTTCCACATTGGTCTAGATTTGCCAACGATCGACCTGATCTTCAAACACTTTGACAGCTTCACTCATTGTTCAACACGCATACTTTCATAGCTTCACTCACTATGTTACACAAGCTCTATGGAGCTCATCTTTTCAAACACAGCACTACAGCCATCAATGCTATAATCTGAAGATAGTGAATGATTGCATTGCTTGCATAACATAGAAAACATACGCCTTGTAAAATTGAATACAAACAACAGACAAGAAATGAAATAATAAACAAATAAAAACTTTCGACGGTGATTGTGCTTTTCAGCTATGCCTTGACCACAACCCACAATCTTTATCACCTTCCCACACTTTGTGTGTCTCAATAGACTCTTTTCTACCTGATAGCAGCTCCCCACAAATTGCCAGGCTCCTGTCATGATCTCAGGCCTGCGCTCTGTCTTCACGCTTTTGTAGATGCTTGACTGAATTAAAACACACATATCATAACCGTAGGGGTTGGCCACAGAAGGAGCATTGACCGGCAACTCCCGGTTCCAAACCTTAGCATCCTTCCCTGCAAATGACCAATCCAGCACCATGGTACCTCCATCTGCGATTTTAAGACACTCCCTGTGAAACTTGATAAAGGGCAGAGACCTAAAAAAGGATGTAAATATGGTCTCCACGTGCCGGTTACCCAACAATGGGAATGGCATATAAGGGCACTCTAGGGATGTCAGCTTAGATGCCAATTCTGCATCCTGACCTATAATCTCTGTTAGCTTTCCAGGTTGCCTGCCAGTGACCCTGGAGCTGTCGGGTAAATCTTCTCAGGAGCTTTTCACATGTTTTCCAAACTGGAAACATAGCCAAAACTATGAAATTCAACATGGATGTGTTTTTCTGTTAGTTTGAAGAGAAATGGAACGAACTTTTGGCAATGTGACTGATTCGGTTGCCATTGCCATTATCAATTGACAGCGGGTTCGCCTATCGTCAATGTTTCCATCACCAGTTTCTACCCAGCATTTTGTCCAAACTACTTCTGCTGTGATTCTTTTCTTGGGCAGTGGCGCCAGTCAAATGCCTTGACCGTTTAGACTTATTCTCCACATGAAATTGCAACTGTTGCGCTGCATTCCTTGTCCTGACTACGCTTCTCCTAACTAGGCTCTTGTTACTATTCCTTTCTTCTCCCTGGATCTTCTCTCCAAGGCTCTGATACCATTTGATAGAAAATAAAAACATATAAAAACAGAAAATAAAACGCACAGATTTCTACAGCAATCATGGAACAAGATTTTTATTAATCTTCTTGAATCTTGCTTATCTTGCTCAATTACAATACTGCACCCATGAGTCCTTTAAATAGATATGAAAGCAAACAATAATTAGAAAAACAGATTGAAGACTAATTTTAGTCTTTACATGCAAACTGAAATTGAAAAATGATGTCTACACCAAAACATAAAAGTTAGGATAAAAATTGTTTTATCATTTAGGTCATTATTCATAATATCAAACTTGACTATAATTTTATGTTTTTATATATTAATATTTATTTTAAATAAAATTTAAAATCCCACGATTTTGCGAATTTATATTTTTAAGATTGAGGCTTATTACGGAGGTGCGAAGCCCCAAAATTCATCTCGCAAGATGTCAAAGAAAAGAATAGTCCGCTTATACCAAATCCAATACTAACACACATGACTGTTGGTTGGTTGAGGTTGTGCATGCCCTTAGTGGCAGTGGCAATGGCAGCTGTCCTTGATTGACATTTGTCACAGGTAGCAGAGCAAATTTGAGGCTTTTCTTCCTTAAAGCAGTTTACATCCTTGATAATTTTCAAGGAACACAAACGAATTCTGTTGAGGTAGATCAAATGTTGCATCTCCTGCAAAATGAAAGGCAATGTTTGGAATGTGTAGCATAGGCAACGTTAGTTTAGAACAAAGATCGGTCGTGGTTGTATTTCTGGCAGATTTATTCATTAGTGCGGTACCTGAATCGATTATCAAACCTAGTCCTCCTGCAATCAAGATGTAGATGCCAATTAGTTTATTGCCTTCCCTTAACTCTAATTCCTTCCAACTGTAGAATGTAGTGAATTGTATTATCGGATTAAATAAAAGGTGTAGAGCTAAAACTGGGAGAGGCAGAGGTAGGGGAAGAGGCAGCATTACCAAGTTTTTTTCTTTATAGGATATATCCAAGGCAACAAAGAATTTCTGGTTTTTACATAATTGTATTGTACCTTTATCAAGGCCATCCCCTTTTAAACTGAAAATGATAGAAAGAAATGTAGGATGGTGGACTACAATGGATCGCTATTTTCAATCAAATTATATGTCCACGGACCCTGCAAAGCATATTACAATTATATATATAAATATATTAAAAACATTACAATGTTTACATTAAACTATAGGTATGAATTATACAAATGTCGGATGGGAGGCTACAATGGAGCTCTCTTTTCAAGCAAATTCTGTGTTCATGGTCCCTGAAAAAATATTGCGATTTTATTTATATATACATTATGACATATAAATTAAATTATGAGTATGAATTATACTCCATAACCAAAAAAATGAAAGAATGTAAAGGATGGTAAAATCAGAAAACAAGATAACACTGACAAACATTCCACAAATCTTTATCAAACTCAAAAAGGTTAAATCCAAATTCAACCGTTGAGAGAAACTTAGGAAACTACTACTGCAAAATAACAATGTCACAGGTATCTATTATGAGTTGTACAAGGGCTAAAATCCTTAGCCTTCTGTTGTCTCAGAGAAAAAGATAGCAGGAATAAACACAACAAAACCGGTACATAAATTCCATGAAACCACCTCTACAAATTGCATTTACTTACATGCCTCTGTGTCCTTTTCAGAGAACCGATTTTCTCCATGCCCTGCGCACGTAGGTTTTTCAAATTATTTAGTAGTTAATTTGGACAACATTTAATATGTTTGGCTGGCCATTAGGAATTAATTAGGTAGCAGTTACTATATAATAAAAATAATTAATATATTATTATAAGATAATGTAATATATATATATATATATATATATATATATATATATATATATATATATAATTTAGTAGTTAATTTGGACAACATTTGATATGTTTGGCTGGGCATTAGGAATTAATTAGGTAGCAGTTACTATATAATAAAAATAATTAATATATTATTATATATATGTGTGTATGTGTATATATGTGTATGTGTGTGTGTATATATATATATATATAATATGATTATAATTATTATAATATTAATATTGCTAATATATTGAATATATAATTTTTATAAATTATAATATTTTTATTAACATAATTTTTTTTAATAATATATTATATTATTATAATATATGTTTAATAATGATAATATGAAATTATTTATATATATATATATATATATATATATATATATATAATTATATTATAAATTATTATATTATATTTGAGTAACAATTAATAAATTATATATCATATTATCTAATATATATTTAAATTATATTGTATACCAGTCATAAAAGTTACCTATATATACTCTTTTTTTACATTGATTATTTCATTTTATTTTATTTTTTTCAATTGTTATTTCTTCCGATCCCATTTTCATTTTGTCTATGTGTATTCATTTTACAATATCATAAATAATTTTAGGAAATTTTTGACTAATAATAGTAACAATTTTTTTGAATTGAAAATTAACAACATGTGTATTTTTAAAATAATATAATTTTTCAATATTAATGCATGTTTATTTAGATAAGTAAAGGAAAACATTATTTTTGATTAAATGTTTAGAGAACTTTTTTCCAATAATATAATACTTTTGGTGGGATGTCATAGAATTCCTAATATACATATGCATTGTACTTAAATTATATATCATTTATGCATGTAATCCATATAATTATAAATACTAAATGACAAAATAAATTAAGCAATTCAATAAAAATATGACAAGCAATTCAACAAAAATATGACAATCAATTCAATAAAAATATGACATTATCTCCTAAATAAATAAATGTATATGACATTATCTCATAAATAAACTAATCTACATATATACATGGTAGTTAGAGTAGTAAACAATAAGGGTGTTCCATAAGTATCCTATTTAGTTGAATAGAATTATTCATGATTTAACACTCTCACTATTGTCATTTATACAACTTATTCATTTTAATTTCATACAAATAATTTAGAGGAAGGTATTTAACCTTGTTAAATGATTAGTGCTTCAATGCTTATTACATAGTGTTTTATTCACCACTTATGATATATATCATCCAATCCATTTTATACGAAGATATTGTTATAAAATTACCGCCACGAAGAACATGAGTACATATTTTTATGATTCAATAGATTCCAATGCTTTCTAGAGTCACTCATCATACATGTGATTATATGATTTATGATGAAAACAATGGATGCAATATAGCACAACATCACCTCTTCAATTTAGATATAGATACATATTGGATTGTGTGTTCACTCTAGGTCACTAATGCCATATTTTATAGAGTACCTACATATGAACATCCCATTGATGAGATTTTCGTTTTGTTGAAATATAATAAACTATTCTTAAAAATACAAAAAAAATCAAAATGTTTGAAAAATACAAAAAAAATTTAAATGTTTAAAAAAAAAAAAAAATTTGAGACCTAACCATAACATTTTATTTTAATTATTGCATTCATTTATGCAATTTATCACATTGATGGTACTAAAGACAATTTTTTATGATTTTAGGGCACTCTAGTCTTGTATACTTATCATGGACATAGACTTTGGTTGTTACTCTCAATTTTATATCTTTTTTGCTTATGTAAGTCTAGCTTTTGCTCTATCTTTTTTCCCCTTAGCCTATATATCTTAGTCTGAGCAGTCTTATATTGATGTCCCAATCCTTCTACATTACCCACAATGGTCAAAATGTACTTATCTTCCATATATATATATATATATATATATATATATATATATATATATATATATATATATATATATATATATATATATATATATATATATATATATATATATATATATATGAGTTTTAAACATGTACATACTTTTGCTCTCCCTAGACACTAACATCTGGGATAAATAATAACATCGATGCTATTGTCTTATCCTAATGCAAGTGTCTAGTTCCCTAAAGTCATCCAATTTACAAATGAAACATATTTCAATGGTTGGCCTAATTTATTTAATGTGAGATATTACAACAAAGTGATTGATATAAATATAATATCAACCCTCATTCATTCCTCAGCTAGCATTGAGACAAAACATTCAATTGAACAAAGCCTCCCTATTTATTCATATTTCCATACCAGTCATAGGGGTCTTAATTATTAAAAAAGAGTATCCCAAGAGTCTAATTTTCCAAGTTATGATCTAGGTAACTTTTGTACTCGATTTGCACATATTGTATGATTCACACACAATCTAGCCCATATAGGAGAGATACATGAGTTTGAGGCCCACTTCTAGAGTATGGGATATGTAGGTAGTGCCCTATGATAATATGGTATGTGGGGCCATCTTGACATCAAGTTCCTACTAAATCATTTTTCCACAAGGCCACTATGAAGATTAAGAACTAAGGTTTTTCCATTTCATAATGAGCAACTATACATGACCTAGATCTGAATGCACCAAAGTGAAGGTAAAATAAAACATAGAAGTATTTAGTTGGTCACTTCCTATTCTAGCAGGGATTCCATATATGACACTAACATCAAATCTAGATAGTAGCATCGATGCAAGCATGACAGGCTAACTTTATTATCCAAAGAGCAAGAATTATGCAATCTAGAATTTGATGACTGTTGCAAAATCTCCTTCCAACCTATTTTCTACATATTCCAAATCTGAAATTGTATTAGAATTGAAACAAACTGAGTACACCACATATTTATCATTTATATATCTAACATAGTTGTGCATTCCATATTTAGACTATCTTGGCATAATAAATTTAGCATATGCTTATATTTGACTATAGCATCTATTTCACCTACTATATATCTAGTTATCACCCTTGTACCATTTCATTTATATAGACCCATTTAATTCAAAAAATATAGTTAATTATAAGATATCTATTTACTTTACATCTATTATAACAGATGAAATTAATTGCTTTGATGACTATGATTATGAAACTATCTAATTCTCCTTAAAGGAAGAAATTAAAATTGACTACTATTGTATTGTTCCAAGTGTTAAAGCATGTAATATAAAAACCTATAATGGTTGTAAATTTTATCACTCTAATCAAGGCCATGCTCCCACCACTTTAGAGAATGAGGTCATCCATCTTATGGAAGATAAAAATCCTTTATTCATACTTCCTATAACACCATTATATGACTTTGGCATTCAATACTTGTAAAAGTATGGATACCAAGGCTAAGGATTGGGAGAAAATGAGAAATTTATAACCCACCCTATGTTTCTTAAACATAATAGTACACATACACAAGGGATCAGATTTTAAAAAAATTATTGAGGTACCAACCATTCAATCCAACTAAACATGTGCATTTTAACAAAAAATAGGGTACATATGACCAAGAGGTTCCTTCATTTGATTGTCAAAAATATTGACAACTACATAAATAAATTATGGTTGATAAGTGAAACATTCCTTCAATAAAATCAATTGAAAACCCCATCATTTCTACATTCCCAAACAATATACCTCTATTGAAGGATGATATTTTTTCCTACGTTAATTTAAAATAAACTCCATATCAAAAAAGGTTTCCTTATGAAAATTTTCTAGAGCTAAAATTGTAATCACCTTATTAAATGAAAATTGAACAAAATATTAAAATTGTATAAGCTATTAAAATTATATAATAAATGTAAAAAAGTTAAGAGATACCATACTATTACCAAAGGTTCTAAATTTAGTGATCACAAACATTCACTTGTTATACATAAGGATTATGATACTCATATGCCTAGATTCAAAAGAAGTGGCAGCTTGAAATTAATGATAACGTCTTTTAAAAACACCTCTATCCCCATAGAATATATAATTTCTATGATGACCACTATCAGAGACATTCAAAATCAAGTTTCTATACTCCAAATTAAAATGTATTTCCTTAATGATAATGCACATTCCACCTCATTCAATAATCAACCTCTTGCACAATGTATATTTGAATATCCTTATCCAAAAGATTTTGAATTACTAGATTTACCTCACCTTTTTTAAACACAAGGACCCATTCAACCACATGATTATATATGCACATTCTTTTGAGAAATGGGCACAGGATGACAAATTATTGCTAAAAGTTTTTCATATGAGTATTTTGATAGGGCTCAAAATTTGCTCTATAGTTTACCAAATGGTTGTTTAAACATTTTATTACATTTGGAAGATGCATTATTCATGGATTTAAATATCCAAAAGGTGTAAAAACTTACATTAGAACACTTACAAGATTTCAAACAATGTGATGATGACTCCCTTCAATATCATACTATTCAATTAAAAGTACATCATATGAGCTAACATTTATACCCTCATATTTGGAATTATAATTTGTCTTTAAGAGAGGCCTTATTTCCATATTAAATTAAAGGAAATTCCATAAACAATATGAATCATTTACCCATTTATATTATGATTTGGATAAATATACTTGCTTCATAATTAATCATTCAAAGGAACTGAACATATCTCCCTCAAAATATAAAATTCTTCATCCCTCACACAAAGGATGGGCATAGCTTACTTAAGGATCATAATGAACAAAAATCTGGTATGTAAATATGTATATAACTATTTTACAAATTTTACTTAATGTGGGGATAATCCAAGGTCCACGTCATATGAAATAATCTAAAAGTAAACAACATAAAAAGCATCCATGTAAAGAATATTTAACTATTATCCTATACATGGATGGTTCTTATTTTTGGCATAACCATATTGATCCTACACATGTAAAAACTACTTAAAATATAATATTCTTACAAGAAATTGGCTTCAATATAAAATCATACAAAATAAAGGAGGTTAGAAAGACTCATTGGGAAACATAATAAGAGCAATTACTTGTGGTCCTAAAATAATTAAAATGTGGGTTTTTTTTATCTCAACAAAATGGAAGCAAAAAATAATCCAAATCAACAAGGTATTTCCTTTACTCTCAAAGAAAAATTACTACATATCTCAAATGATAGCATTAATT
>JARHVA010004772.1:0-12500 GCA_037957365.1 Torreya grandis | reverse complement strand
AATTGAAGTAACATTATAATTATTAAATCCATTTAGTGTGGCTGATTCATCTTAATAATATTTATATATGAAACTATTATGGTGATCCACCTTTTCCTATTAAGGTTAAAGATCAATTAAATTAGTAGAGTGGTTGAGGTTTTCATTTCCTCAATGGCCTTAATGCAATTCTTCATGAGGGATAGAGAATTTATCATCATAACCCATAGAATTAATAGTTACACTTACCTTGGGGCATAATCACCCCATTACATGATTCATTTTTGAATATTCACCCAATTCTCCAATCTTGAAAATGGAGTATGATTCACTCACTTTTAGGTACATATTATTTTCTTTCTCTTCAAAATTCAAATTCTCATTGAGCTAGCTTATATTATATTTTATATCAGATATGGATATTAAGCGATACGTATTTTATGGAAAGTTTACAAGGATAAAGTTAGACACTTGGAATCTTAACCTGAAGATAAAACATGGTTACACACTAAGATATGAAATTTATTTTTAATACTAGAATACAAGTGAAGCATCTAAAGACACATAAATTTGGTATTATACACTTGAAAATGTCATTATCAACTTATCCTTAAATTACAATACTTTTCATATGAATATGGATCTTAAATACCCTTGTATCCTATATATTTTATTTCCATGTGCCAAACATTCCCATCTTTTGATCAGTCACCTACATGAATTCCCTAGTATGTGCCCAATCTAATAATTATCCTAATCATATTTTCTCATGATCATTATATCAATGTTTTCATACTTTTGATATGCTTAAATTCATACCTAGATAACTAAATATTTATAAATTAATAATCTTTTTCCAAAGCTGTCCACATTTCTAGAAAGATATTTTTCAAAGTCAAGACATCCTTAAGGGTCAGTTTGTATGTTTTGTATGTTAATGGAATATTAATTTACTCAAATAATACTCTATCAATACAAAATGGGTATAAATCTATTTACTGTTTATCACTGATCTAGAGAGTATCAAGTAATCATCTATATATAACTTTCACATTGAGAAACACTTTCATATATATCTAAAATTCTAAATCAATTAGAAGTAGTAGGTACTATACAATTATTAATCACATAATCTAAGTTTATATTTCCCATTGTGAATTTTTAAAATATGGATTATAAGTTTCATCCATACTAAAGAATAATTATTGCACACATACACCTATATAATAAAACTTCATGTAGTTTGATCCCTTTTAAGAGAGAAACATATGTTGTTATCACTCACTCTATAGCACGGGGGTGGGGAGCAAAGGGGTATTATTAACCCATATTTATTTCCCTTTTCTAAATACAATCCTAGCATCAAAATAGAGGCTAACATTTTTAAGTGAAGGAGATAACATTTTAGTCTTGTCCACATAGTGATATTCTAATTTATAAAAGATAAAAAATTGTAAGTAGGCATGTCGATATATAAAAACTAATTTGGGCATAAACCATTAGGGCATTTTTGTCATATATGTGATGTATACATTATAAATTGGAACCCAAAAACTTATATAATCATTAAGATAAATCCAAATAAATGGTTTCAATATTTGAGCAACTCTTGATCTAGTTTCAAGCCTTTCTATCACATGCACTTAATTTTTATCTAGTACAAACCAAGATAAGTACCCTAGTCAACTTAGTTATTTCTTATTTTATTAATTTAGATATATCTTATACAATATAAATATTTTTAAAAAAAATACTTTTATATAATTTAATTTAAAATAAGCTAAAAAAAGTATATATATGGTTGTCTAAGACATGTGACTAACTAGTGAAAATAATAATAAGTAGAATCAAACACAAAGGAAATTAATCTGAGATATAAGGACCCATTATAACATATAAGACAAATTCAATAATCCATTGAATCTACATGTGGAGGAATTGACGATTCACTTATAATTGTTGAATTTGTCAATGGAGAAACATGTTTTGAGAATAACATCAAGAAACATAGAAATTAGAGAATAGGTCTCATAATTAAAAGTAAATGACTTATAAAGACAAATAAAGGGATAAAAAGGTACATATAATCTAGTGTGGTATAGGAGTTGTCCAAAAGTAACCAATTACACATAGGTGGACCAAGTTTGACGGGATAAGGAAAATAAATGATAAGAAAAGTTCTTATACCAAAACTTGGAGTCTACAGAATAGCCCTACTTTGATGTGTGTATGTTATGTGAATATTTGTATGTGTTAATGTAAAATATTAATCAATTGAATCATCTAAAATGACTTACCTAGGGAAGGATGGATGATCTAATGATGCTTGAAAAGGACTCCACTCACATGTATTTTCATTGCTTAGAAAAGATAGATTATTTTAAAGTGGTGGGAAATTGAAATAAGTAATCAATGTCATATCATGCCATGATCAATATAAAATTAAATCCATTTTTTTGTCCTTAACAAATTAGTAGAGAAAATAAGTTACCATTGAATCAGAGAGCAAAGCATTGTAAACAACACCTAGAAATTAACTTTAAATTTTAAGCACTTTGTTTAGGTTGTAAATTTGTATCTAGCCATTATCTAAAGTGAAACGTATGGCCTTAGTAAATACAACCAACTAGATAAAAATTTATTGATTACTATTATCATAGCTTACCTCACTTATTTTATTTACCCTTATTAATCACCAAAAAACATCCATTAGGGTTTGGATCATATGCATCAATTAATGTGGACCCTTTTTGTAATTTTGATGTTTGGTCCTTAGGAATTTATAACATGTATGATTTGAATGATATTTTTAAAAGGATGTTTTCTAGTGATCAATTTTTGACATATTCTCCAAATAAAAATGGATCCTTTAAAAAAAAAACATAATACGGTTTAATATAGATAAGGAAAAGAGGTGATCCTTTTGATGTGATGGTGTAAATAAAAAATAGAAGCACAATTCTACACAGATAATAAACTTGTGTTTCTTGATCCTAATCACCACTATTAGATTATCATCACTTCACTATTTTTCACCTAGTCCAATTTTAGATAAGGTGGTGAAAGTTATTTATATAGAATTATTTGTAGTGGAAAACATCTTTACCTTTTCCAACAATTTTAACTACCCTTTTATTGTTATCTCATGAGTTAGTTTTTCAAACCACCTCCCTATCAAATTTGAAGTAGATTGGCTAATTCATCAAGTCAAGAAAGATAAATTTCAAATGTATCATAACATAAACCATTTAAAACATACTTAGAATATGTATTGTTGGTTCCCAGTTGTACACTTCATATGCTCAGCTTGCATACTTTGAATAAAATGTTAAATAAACATGAAAAACCCACTAGTATGTCATTGTAGCTGGGCAATGGTGTGGCATAAAGAATAAACCACATACATAAAATGACTGAGAGGTACCAACAAAGGGTATGGTCATCTCCCTACTACTTCTATCTCTACCTGAACCAAGGTGAGATGACCTATGTGGTAGCTTACTCACATGGAGATATTCTGCAATTCACCTCTATAGGGATTATTGGCACAAGGGAACATTAATGTGACCAAGGCACAACCAGACTTGTTCAATCCACCTAGGAAGGGTTGTCACATAGAATGACCAGATGTGCTAAGTCACACACAAGCTACTGAAGATAGATGGAAAAGTGAATGCAATATTCATTCTAGAGAATTTTCAACAATAAAGGTTGAATGGAAAGTTGTAGTCTTGGGTCTTTAAAGCAAAAAAGGAAAAAAGATGTTAGGTATGTAGTATTGTATGCATCTATAGGTAAATAACACTTAAGATATGCATCAAGTGCATGTTAATTATATGTTAGGATAAGGTAGGATAGTTTAGTTAATTATGAAAAGAGGGTGGTGTGATGGTGATTTTCAAATAGTATGTATTCTTTCAACTTTTTTGACATCACCTATTGTAAAGATGCAAAAATTAAAATGCAAGCTAGTGGGAACTATGAGGAGTAATTTACACATATTAATGCTAATGAAATGCAAATACACATATATATTGAAACCCTAGAACATAAACTAGAACCAAAATGTCATATACTTTTTCCCATTGAATCCATAAAAATAAGGTACCCTAACAAGTTATTCAATAACATATTTAAAGACATAGTGTGGAAAGGGATTTATAATATAGATCTAAAACCAAGATGACAACTAGTAATGAGCATAGAATAATATGGCCAATCAACAAGTTTTTTAAAACATGTCACTACAATCCATCAAAAGGAAACAATAAGAATGACAAATATTTTCCATTAACTTTGCAAGAAATTTTTATGTACATCATTTTTTCAAAATTATCCCATGGGGACAAGCATGGTGGTTTTTCTACATGTTGGACTTGGGAGACATACAGGGATTCTCCTAGAGCTTCCTAAAGGTTTTACAAATGGAACCATCTTAGTAAGAGGCAAATTACACACACAACAATGATCACAAAATTGGAAGATCCTATACTTAGATAAAAATGAAGACCAACAACAACCAACCCTTGAAAATAGGATAAAACCCTCTATTTATACATTTTGCACCACTTTTAAATCTAGGACTATGGGTTACAAATTTCAAAGCTACAAAATAACCCTGCATATTCCATCAAGATTATCCTAGCTAGAAAATAATGCTTGCCATTCCTAAAATCTTCATCCATTTGCATGAAAAATCACTATTATAACTACCTCTACAAGGAATGATGAATATTTTTAATAAACCCCTTGATTTCTTGAATGGAGATGCCTATTATACATGATTTTGAAGGTGAAAATTTGTTTTGTAGGCCAAACAAACTTTGTCCTCATGTGTAACTACCTAGATATGCCCTTGACCACTTGCTTGTATAGATAAAACATCTTAAATAACTACCTCTCTACTTATGCACACAAAATTGAGCACATTAACCTGTGATTACTTCATTGGAATGTTCTAGTTATGGTAGAGGCATAAAATGATCCCTAGTTCATCAATAAACTATGCTTCAAAATGGCCCATATACTATCTTCTATGATGTGATGCCCAACTCATCCACAAAGAACCCATCAATTTTATATCTTAAGCCAAATTTTGCCACATATTTACATGTGGAACTCCACTTTAGGTCTAAATAGGTACTCACGGGTCTCAAAAGTGACTAAGCCACTTAATTGGATCAATTCTAACACATGTCATCTTCTCATGGCATCCTGAATATAGATAAAATATGTAGCGTTGATCATTTAAAAAGTCTTTGGGCATTGACTTGTCAAATATGTGATCACACCATGTAGAATCCTCTTATTATATCTTTGGCCCCATTTAATTCTCAACTATTTGTTCACACCATTGATCTCAAATTCATGGATCAAATGTGACTCATTAATCCTTTTGAATCCAGGATTAATGTAGATGATTGATTTATATATAACTTATTGTAGTTGAGACACATTTCACTACTGCATTTCACCTAGACCTTTTGAAAATTCTACTTTTATTCACATCATTGATCTTCTATATGCATGATCAACCATATATCATTGATTTTCATGGTTGATCAAAAATATTTTGACTCTTTTCCTTCTCTCATCTCTCTAGAGCATCTTTGACCTAATGACCCCTATACACCATAAGATCTATTAACGAGGTTCCCACAATGGTGACACCTTTCACCTTCTCTCTCATCCTAGGGATTTGTTGAAATCTTGACCTATTATGCATCATCGATCAGGATCTGTATGCTTTATTGTGTACCATCGATCAATGATAACATGGTCAAAGTTCTAATAATTGCCTGTAAGCTTGACACTTGAAACATCTAAGATTGTCTTGAGTCCTTTTGACTTTTTAGCTTTGATCACACATTGTCAGATCATCTTTACTTGTATCAATGCACATTTTTTGATTAAAATTTGCTAGGTTTATTGTGATTGGCTACAAGTTGATAATGAAAACAATGAATTTATAATTTAGGGAATAAAATCCTTAGTGTAAAATATTATCCTAAGGTCTTGCTGCATAAATAAATATGATAGAATCTTTAGGATAGGGCTCGATGCTAAGTTCATAGTAAAGGGACCAAGCATTAATTAGACCAAATAGATAAAATGACCAGGGACCATAGGAAATAAAAGGGACCAATTACAAATTTTAGACTAAGGTTTGGTTGTGTTAGTAAACATGATTAAACCTTAATATAAAATTTAAATTAAGTCCATGGCATATTTAAAACATTCACTCATAAATTTATCCTATCAATTTGAATTTAAATCAAAGGGCCTAAGCTAGGGAAATTAGAACAAGGGTATTAAGATCCTTAGACATGAATTCAAATTGGATTTTGATAGACAAAATGCTAATGAATACCAAATTAATAGGACATTTGACCTCTAATGAATACTTGAAAATAAGAAGTGGGCTAAACAAATTAGGCATTTATACTTATAAAGGGCTCAATTACTTCAATGCAATTTTGGTCACCAACACTGAATCTAGCTAAGGGATGTACACCCCTTGTGGATGTACAAAGAACCCTAGAACATAAGACCATGTGCTAATGCATTAGGTCATAGAGTCAACAATTAGTTAATTTATAGTAATAGAGACCCATGAAGGCTTGATAAAAGATGATAGGCTGACAAAAATAGATCAGGAAGACCTAAAAATGAACACACAATAAAAAATTGAATGGAAACCATAAAATCAAGGCCCAAAGCAAAGAGGTGACAAAACAACAAAGCCACAATACTATACTCTACAATTATTTACATAATTGTAAACTCAATCAAGGAAGTGTTTTAGATGTTTGTCATTGACTAAAAACTCCAATATTTCACCATTTAAGTCTCTCAAGAATAAATTATGCTCCCTAATATGATACTCAATGGAATAGAGACACATATATAGTGCATCAAATTTTTCATGCTTTCCTTTCTCTTCATGCTTGTTATCCCAAAGTAGAACCTAATCACCTACTTGGAAGGTTCTTGGAGTGAGCTTTCTATCAAATATATTCTTCAAATTTTCCTTGAACTTGAGGTGTATTTTATGATCTTGTCTTTGAATTTTCTCAAGATCAATAATTTAGTTCTTCCTAATTTCTTAGTGGTTGATTTGCTCATCATCTTCTAATTATTACATGAGATGATAGGTTCAAAACTACAAATTCATAGGCAAAACTACTTGAGATCCATAAAAAAACTTGAAAGGAATTTTATATATAGCTCTCTTGGGCATGATCCTATCAACCCACAAGGAAAAATTCATCTATTCACCGCACTTCTTATTTGTTTCCAATGTTTTTTTGATGAAATTGTGCAAGTTCTTGTTATTAGATTCTACTTGCATAATTCCCTAAGGGATGTAATCAGAAGGATAAGTCAACTCAATCCCATACTCTTTTCAAAATGTCACTAAAGGTTTATATTTGAAGCTCATGGAATTATCAATAATATCTTTGACAAACACACAAAATCTACAAATAAAAAGATTTATTAAAAAACCCATAACCACATAGTGTGTAGCCTTCTTTGTAGCGACTACCTCAACCCATTTTGTGAAGTAATTAATTAAAACTAGTATCGATTTATGTCCAAAACTTGATGAATCAATAATTTTTCTAATGAAATTCATTCCCCATTATATGAATGGGCATTCAATTGTCAGAGGCTACAAGGGAAGAGAACCTGAAACTCTCATCCTCCCAGTAAAACGCTAATATTTCTCACACTTTGTAACTTTCTTATCAACATCCTTGAATAGTGAAGGCCAAATATAACTAGATGTAAATTTTTTTATGAGTTATAACCTTAGATAGCAAATGGATACCACATACTCAACTATAGAATTTTTCAATCACATCAATATTTTTTTCTTCTAGCATGCATCTTAGGAGAACCCAATTTGGATTCTTTCATGCAAGTCTATTTTCAGTGAAGGGGTACTCTTGGGAAATAAGATTAAGATTCCTCATTCAATTCTTGTCAAAGTTAGAGGATCAATTGAGATTTTAAAAGTAATAGATAAAATCTTTATACCATGGAGACATGTTAACTTGACTCAAGGAATCATCAACATTGAAAATAGTAGTATTTACTTCAATAAATTTCAAATTAATCTTAGCCATGAGCTTTCATAGACCCATCCCTTGCAATAGATTAGTGGTCTAAATATATATGTCATAATATTATAACTTGTTGACCCACCTACATATTTTGTTAGATGCTTCAGTCTAAGTCAATATGTTCTTTACCATGGTATGCAAAATGTAATCAACAATCTTTGAACTCAAAATATAAGGTCTGAATGTTTTAATATCCTTCAAGAGAGTGAAGGCTTGTTTTTTCATGATGGTTTAATTTAATTTATCACCTCATATAGATTTGATAAATAAATATATTGGATACTCGTGACCATCTTCATTCTTTTAAAATAGGACAAAAACAACAATGTTATATGATGAAAAAGAAAATCTTAAATATATTAGTGTAATTAAGGTAGGCCAAAACAAGGGTATACTTTAGAGCACATCTAGTGTCATTGAATGCTTTTACAAACTTCTCCTCCCACTTTATGATCTGGTCCATTAGCATGGAAGTATAGGTAGAGTGATATATTCAAGGTTGGACACAAACCTCCTTACAAAATTAATTTATCCAAAGAAGGACTACATTCCCTTCTTGGACTGTGGGATGGGAACTTTGTCAATGGCTTTTACCCTCTTGAGGTCAATCATGACACCATATTTGTACACTATATGTCCTATCATCTTGGCCTTTTATACTCCAAAGTGTCAGTTATATGGATTAAGCAAAATTTTGAACTCGCTACATCTGATCAACACTTTCTCTAGATGTTCCAAATGTTATTCTCTAGCCTTAGAGTGTACATTAGTATCATCCTAATACATAACTATATATTTTTTAATCACCCCTGAAAAATCAACATCTATATCTTATTAAAACATTACACCAACATTCATTAATGTGAAAGTCATCCTCATATATACATATGTGCCCCAATGCATTATAAATGTGGTCTTAGGTCTCTTTAATGCCTTCACCACAACCTAGTTATATCCTGATAAGATGTCTAAAGTGGAAAACATCTCTAATCTTATAGCACTTTTTAATAGATTGTCCATATCAGGTAGGGGATAAATATATTTCAAATAAGCTTTATTCAAATTTAAAAAATTCACACATAAGTGGATGTCACCATTTTTCATTCTCATAGGGACTAAATTTGTAACCCATGATGAGTACCTAATGATTTGAATGATACCACCATCTCTTAGCTTCTTTAACTCATCCTACATCTTAGTGGTCAAGATGGGATTAATAGGTCTCTATTTATGCTTGAAAGTCTCTGTATCAAGCTAGAATGGGATGACATGTTGAAACTAGTCTTATATATATGCTTTTAGCTCATAATAAGACCATGTTAAACAATCCTAGTGCTTTTTTAGCAACTCCATGTAAACTTTATTCTTAGATGAACTTAGGTTAGTACCCAACCAAACCTTCCTTAGATTCTCATGAGAACCCAAATTAAACTCAGTCACATCCTTTTAAAAGAATGAGTCTTGATTCTTGATTATATCTGCTCCATCAAAATATGCTTCTAAACTTACCAATCCTCTAGAGAATGTGTTTGCATTTAGTTGGATAATGTCCTTCCCACACAAGGTTTATTTTCCATCACAAACCTGAACCATGGATTCCAACACTATGAGCTGAACATGGAACTCAACTTCACAATTTAGAAACCTCTTAATTTGTTCATCTTCATCAAACACTTGCTAGTGATGAACATTGTGTGAGATTTAAGGCCTAACAATCACCTCCACTGGATATTAACAATGAAGGCTTGTATTTGTAATGTCAAATTGAGAACCTAAGCTTATAAGTCTTTCAACTTTTTTGTTGAAACTTATATCATAATAACAAAGGTTGAATGCATCAAATAATTCAATTAAATACCAAACAACATTTTGATATTATTTCAACTTTTTGTTTTTGGTGGTGTAAGCATTAAAAAATTGCTTTACCACTAACTTAGAATCCCCCTTAGCAATCAAGCTTTTAATTCCATGTTCAGGGTCAATCTATAAACCAAGCAAGAGTACCTCATACTTAGTAGTATTATTAGTTCACTCAAAATATAGCTAAAAATAAAACTTGAAGCACTTACCATTGGGTGGATATGATACAACCCCAGCTCCATTTCCAACATTGGAGCAAGACCCACCAAAACACAACTTCCAAACTGCACCTTATTTTCTAGGTACAACATCAAGAGAAAGAGGTTATTTATTAGTGTCAACATTCTTAATAAATTTCTCAATCCTAATGTCTATGTACAATACATCATTTTGAGCATGTTTTGGATCTTCAATTACATGTAGCATCTTTATCTCTCTATAAATTTTGACCATCTTACCCTCCAATGGAATGGTGGCATATGAAAGGTCCATTTGTACACATCCACCCATGCTAGTAACCCATTTACGTGACAATATAATAGCCTACCTTGGTGGGTAATCCACAACTATCATGCCCATATTTAAATACTTATCTAAATGCATTGTTAACCACACTACCAACCCCTTCACTTGTCCAACAACTGCTACTTCTCATGAGTTCATGGCATAACACATGCCAAAGGATGATGTAATCTTAACTCTAAGCTCATTTAAGACACCCAAGGGCATTTCATTTCAAGAAACACTAGAATCAATCAAGCAATTGTGGACAATAAGACCATTGATCAATAGGGTTATATAAAATGGGTCTACATTTAGTTGACTCTCTACTAATGAATTCCCAAAATAGACTTTGCAGTGTGTTCAATAACCTCTTCAGATTCTTCATCACTTTATGGGGGTGCTTGGGGTAAATTAATTTCATTTTTAGCTAACTTCTCACCAAATTCCAAGTTTTAAAATTTCCTCTTCCTATGCTCAGGTATTCTTAGTAATTAAACAAGTAACATGGTGATTTTTAGCTGGCTCAACACTTAGGCCATATAACATATACTATACTAAGGAAGAGGAGTATTTTTTGGTTTGGTAACATCACCTTAAGCTATCTGCAATCACTTAAGGTCTTAAGTGGATTAATCTGGGATCGAATTACATGATTAGCAATAGCTTTCAAAGGTGGATTTTATTCTACATCATTCACACCCTTAGGAATACTTGATAACAAAGGTACTTTATTTTTTGCAAGAGCACCTATAGGCTTAGAAATTTGGGAAATGTGTACATGTTTTTAAGTATTAAGAATGGTCATATTTTTCTTATCTTCCATCCTTGGATCCCCTACCCTTAGAATTATAGGGGTAGTGTCTTGAGGAGAAGCAACTGGTTGCCTGCTTCTTAAGTAGTATTCCTTCTCTTGGGAAACTATTGATTTAGTTAGCAACTACCTATCCTACACTGATAGAATTTACCCATCATATTTTCCCATCATCATTGATATTAAAAAATCAATATCATGAATAGGTAACTCATATGCTTATGCCATATTAACCTGACAATCAAATTTGGAAGCTGGGACAAATGCCTTCTATAACACATTTCAAAATTGATCAACAGTAATAGCACTCATCAATTCTATGGAGGTGTGTATCTTGCTTCGAGTAATTTGAAAATTAAACACCATAATTTCATCACCAAATGATGTAGACTTAGGTTCACCCACATATTCATCAATCAATTTAGTTGTATCACATGGACACTGTGGAAAGAAGCACTTGTCATACCAATCAACATAAATATCATAAGCTACTCTATTCACATTGGCATTTAATGGATCAATCAATTCTTTCACAACCCCTCTACTCTATTATATATCTATTTTTTCATCACGTGCAGAACTCTTCCCTCTATCATTGTCGTGATTATGGAAAGCAATCCCACTTTGTGCTTGATTCAGATTTGGATCCCTCTCTTGATTGATAGACACATGAGGAACCCCATTTTCATCCCTAACAAGATTTTATGACATCTCCTCAATAGTTAAGGCTAGATTCTTAATTATTTCTTCAATATTGGTATTCCTAGTAGACTATGTTTTTCATAGATTGACCAAATTCACATCAGCCCACTTATTCTTGGGATTTTTGATAGCATTTATTTTGTTCTCAAAATTTATGTCCATATTGAACGATAACTATAGGTTCTTAGGAGCCTTTTCCCATAAGTAATATGCAACCTTATTATCAAAGGCATCATAATAATTTATCAAGCATGTTGTATCACTAGCCCTAATACTTCTGGGAAGCCACATCATGGTCTTGTTGAAACGTGTGTTGAAGTCCATGCACTCATTAAGATTCTTCTTAATGTTTTAAAACATAGCTAAAAGGAACCTTGGATCAACTGTATCACCATATTAAATTCTGAAAACACTCTTCATCTCTTCTCGTGAATCAATGTATTCATGGGGAAGTGAATTGAAGCACTCACATGCATCTTCAAAGATATGCACAAATAACTTAATACACACATCCTTAT